>JAPHDB010000186.1:0-47120 GCA_030772735.1 Fusarium sp. MBC 181 | reverse complement strand
CACTGCTAGGTAAAGTCCCATTGATTGAGCTCTTGAATACTAAAGTGTTGAGTGACCAAGCTACAGTCAGTTACCCTACCATGACATAGAAGATAATATTGCAAAAGCATTGAGTGCATTATATAAGTAATAAGATAAAGTATTTTAAAATAATACTGATTTTACTGCACAGAAGAAATACATTATCTAATAACAAGTAAGAAGTTACTAAAACTGCTCCCAGTTTTAGTATGTGGTTACCCGGTACTTATAGGTCTGTACCGAGCCTAGCGATCTGCTACCACAATTGTAGATTAGCGTTCTGGGGTTTATTTCGGCTCTGTGGGGTTTACTGCTGTACCCGACCTGCAAGGCGAATGGAGAACATCATCTTCTCATCCAATAAATTGGTTAGTGTGTTTTGCTAATTGACTAGTAAGGTGTCAGGCATCAAAGTTCATTGCACTAAACACTAAACTCCACCACCTTGATGGGGTACCTGTTATCCGGAAACACGAAGAGCAAATTTCGTATTCTGCATCCCTTCAGCTATATATACATACGCACTGGCCTGACTCAGTATTGAAGAACTTTTGATCTGCAACCAGGGTAAAACATTGCTTGTGTTATGGGTTCTTTACTGTATGAGCGTTCTTTTCAGCTTCTCGACGGGAATCTTTTCCTCAAAATGAGGTGGGCAAGTACACTCCACATATTAAAGTTCAACGCTTGGCCTGACAGGTAGTCCCAAGACTCAAGAGACCCTGGATACTTGGGCCGCGGGATCAGCGTCTACACCGTGCACTGCATGTAGACAACCTGCCAAGCCATTTCATATAACGAACTGAGCCTTTGTCCCCTGCGCAAGACAGGTTGACTCGACAATTACTTGTCAGAACCCGAGCATACGGCAATGAATAACCTTTTTGACCCCGTCACAGCGTTTTCCAAAGTTTTTTTTACCATCTGGATTTAAGTATCCGCCGAGCCTCACCAATGTCTACGTAATCGCTTCTATCATTTTCTTTGTTTCCGTACCCGAGGCCAGAGTATGAGTTCCCTTCCGGAACCGCCTGCAGGGCTTGACCTCAATGAGACCAAGGTCCCCGCACTTGTCAGTGGCTTTGTTCTCACTTGGGTCTTTGGGGCTATCACTGTCGGTTTGCGTATCGCAGCGCGAAGACTAGTTGGGAACCCTCTCTGGTGGGATGATTGGTTTATTGTCACTTCACTGGTACGTAGTATTTTCACACGCGATCCAAACTCTATTTATCGCTTCGAGCCATGGCTAACAAGGTATTACAGGTATTCTCCGCTGGGTTTATGTTTGACGTGACTTGTTTTAGTGCGTTGATCAATCCAGCCCTGTTCACTATGATGACTAACCATTGGTGTAGTGACTATTCGCGGTGGCTTTGGTAGACATATTTGGGCTGCACCGGAGAATGGACTTGAGGTTTACTTCCAAGGCTTGTTTGCCGCCGAGTATCTGTATACCTTTAGCATTGTCTTTGTTAAACTGTCTATACTTACCCTTTACTGGCGAATCTTCGGCTCACTGAACTCAACTCGGATACCGATAGGGGATTTTATCCGGTATTGTTATAGCTTGGGGTATCGCTGTTGTAAGTTCCTTATTCGTACGCCATTCATGTCTTCAGTGTACTAACTACTTGACAAGATTCTCGTTACAACTTTCCAATGCTGGCCTGTGTCTGCATTCTGGCTCAGGTTCAGCCCTAGCGCTGGCGAAATGACGTTCCAATGCCTAGTTGATGTCAGAATGTCCTTCATCGCAAATGCTATACCGAATATCATCACCGATATATGTATCCTTCTAGTTCCCGTCCCTGGAATCTGGACCCTACAACTGCGCACTGGAAAGAAGATAGCACTCTTGGGTATCTTTGCACTCGGTCTATTGTAAGTAGACCTTCATTTAAGGTCAGGAATTTGCTGAGGCTAATCAAACTCTCCTACCAGTGTCACGGCCGTGTCTTTCGTCCGGCTGTACTACGTCGTTGCACTTGACTTTAACAGCTTAGATGTCACTTGGTTGTTCAGCGAAGAGATGATGTGGACTGGAATTGAAGTCAATGTTGGAACCGTCTGCGGTAAGTCAGGTCTACTCTCTCCTGCCTGATCATGCTGACCTTGTTGATCAGCCTGCCTTCCATCCCTGAAGCCTATATTCTACGTCGCCCTGTACGGCACAGCCCACCACAGCACACCAAGAACCACCGGTGCAAGCAGGTCTGCAATCATCACTATTGGCGGCTCTGGTGATCCGCGCAAACACGAGAGGGGCGTGCGATTGGAATCACCCAATGATGAGGCAGGCAGTTCAACCTCGATTGTGCCTGCTCCCCGCAATCGCCAGTTTCATGAAGATACACATCCCTTTTCGACGTTAACAGACAATGATTCGGATACGTGGCAAGACCGCGGAAGTCATGATCTGGAGATGGATCGAATGCAGGATGGGCGGGAGAAGACAAGAGCGAGGTTGACAGTGGGGAAAACTGATGAGCTTTAAGAGCTAATATCGTGAAGGCCAATATTAATCCTTATAATTGCAAATTGAAATCAAATGTCCCTGTGTCAACATGCAGTGTTATCCACCGATTTTATGTAGTCTGCTCTCAAGCTCGAAATTATCTTCGGAATAACCTGCTACGGCGGGCAAGTCGTCTCGGCCTAGGATTTTCGACCGGACACAAGTACCCACTACTCCAGAAGAATATTAAGATCTTGCAATTAATGTCGAAGACTTCGGTGATCATGATAGTCTACCAAAGCAGAAGCCGTTAACTGAGAGGTGCTCAAGGTGTACAAGAACAAGTTCAGTGTACGTACATCATCCCGATGCGCCAAGAAGCGTGTGAAATCTAGCGTCCCTGCTTTAAGATCAGGTATCGTACAGCGAGGCAGAACAATTGGATTGACGCGTCTGGTATGGCAGGAGTAATTGGCTTGGTCTACAACATCCCAATAATGCAAAAGACTTGATGAACTGAGTAGAATTCTGAGGCACCAGGTAAGGAAGAGTCAAAAGGCAGATTAAATGTTATACCAGAATCGGATGACAAAGCATTTGAGTTGGTCAAAGTCCGAAGTTGCTTGTTCAAGTGATGACCAGAGAAGAAGTAGCTCTGCGATGCGTTCGTTACGATAAGTGAAAAAGGAAAGCAAAACGTAGAAACTTAAACCCCCCAGACAAAGGTTTCGTCGTGGACCCACCAATGAAGGTCTTGCACAACCTCCCCGTTCCGGCTTGATTCTATGGCTTGTCTTCCCCATTCATCAGCATTCCAGATATCAGGCATTTGTACGCTTTTGAGAGAAATGCCCCTACCCCTCACTACAATAGTTTTCAGAAATTCTCGGTGTTCGATCTTTCCAGTTCTTTTGAGGAGCGTGTTCTTCAAATTATTCAGACCTCGGTGTTCACTTGCCTCAGACGTCCCACTTCCTCCAGGAGGCATCGGTGGTACCATGCGAAATGTGAAGCTGCCCCGGGCCCCTGCGGCTGTGCTTAAAGGAACTTCCCTTCCAGGATATAGTTGTTTGACGTTGAATCCTGAACTAAGGGCGATAACGGAAAAGTAGAGTTCTTCCTCTCCAGTATTCTCATAATGGAACCTGAATGTGGGGGGATATTCTCTCTCTTGAGTTATATTTATCTTGAATTGCGCTGTACCTTCGGGCTTGCTTTGAAGTCGCAAGATCTGTCCGAAACGGAACAAGTGACGGAGTGCTATAGCAGAATTGTAGGCCTGCTCCTTGTCAGTCTGGCCCTCGACCTTCCAATCACGTATATGCCCTTCGTTTCCGAATAACCACCTCTGTCCGCGGATATCGATAGAAGTAGCGTCTTTCTCCAGATGAATGAGAAAACGTTCAGTGTCCTCTTGGTCGGCTGCCTGGGGTCCTTCTAAGCACGAGAACTGGCCAACCAACCTCTTGTTCAGCTCGCTGACAAGGTGCCGGTAAAAGTCTCGCCCGAGATCAGGGCTAACAGTTACCTCCAAGCTTTCAGCCTTGCTCCATCGGTATGGAAGGAACCAGAGAGGCTTCGAGGGGTCATCAATAAACCTGCCACCGATAACCTTTGCCCTGCTCTTACAATCGTCTACCTCGGCAATCTCTACAGTGATTGATGGTTCTACAGCGCTGATAAACTGTGTCCCAGCATGAATGCCGTGTATTTTACCAACAGATAGAGAAACCATGTTGTCCTGAACTGTTTCTGTAACCGGCTCGTAGTGGTCAGGAAAGGCCACCGTATCGTCGCCAGAAACCGGGGGAGTTTGCGCCAAACTCCAAGAGGCACCGTATGAGAGCAGTAGCTCAACAATTGTGGTATGGCCATTCCTGGCAGCGTGAGAGAGTGCTGTTTCACGCCTTCCGTTGATCCAATTAACGTCAGCGCCGTTTGAGAGAAGTAGCTCAACAGTTGTGATATGGCCATTCCTGGCAGCGTGGAAGAGTGCTGTCTCACTACTTCCATCTGTGAAATGAATATCGACGTCTCTCAATAGCAATGCATGCACCTGCTTATGAGATCCTTGAGAGGCAGCTTCCAAAATGTTCATTCTGTTTACCCTCTGTGAGCGAACTACAAAGGTGATCACTGCAAGAAGGACTTTCCAACGATTGGCATGGTCAGACAAGGGCCACGTCTTGCGCTTTTGAGAGTCAGTCGAATTGTGATTGTAAGACAGGTTCTCAAGCCATGAAGAGACGCTTTGTCGATTATCAAGGGCTAACGCCACCTTGCGTCCGACGTCCTGCTCATTGATACCTTCGATCCTCCCTCCAGCTTCAAAGTCCAGGCCCGGTAGTTCGTCTATGTCCTTTCTCCTTGATGCATGACTTTTTGAGACAGGCATGATCTCTGATTGATCCTCATCGCTTTCGAGAAAGCTTGTCTGCGACGAGGCAACACTACGCTCTGGAAGGGCTTCCATAGCCAGTGACAACAGATGGTTGGCGATGTGGTGTGTGAGACGATCGATTTCTAACACGGATGGCTGATCTAAGCAGTTCATAGGACATTCTTCAAAGAGATTGCCACTGCCTGGTCGGTGCATGGACCTTATTAAAGTTTCAGCCCTTGACTTCGGAAACATTCCCTCGTGTTGAGTTTGGAGATGTTCGCGAACTGTAGCCTCGTCTGCAAATACCTCAGCTTCCTGATGTGGTTTCAATCGGCATATCCATGTTCCTTGTGAATGACAAGTCCTGATGTGGTTGATCCATTGCTGTTCACTGGAAAACATTCTGAGATATTCTTGGCAGCCTTGGTCGAGACAGTTATACGGTTCTAGGTCCCGTTTCACATGTTTTCTATTTACATGTCAGTTCAATATGATAGCGATCTGAATTTTATCAGACAAACCTCCATTGAGTCTTGTTGGTAAGTTCTACGCTTTCCAACCGATCAAAACAGTAAGGGCATTTGATACCATCATTCTCTGCAAGATCATGCGACTCCTTTGGTGGACGTGGCCAGTTCACATATGTATTGCCGAGTACTGAGCGTACACTCTTTGAGGCGTTCGTAGATTGAACGATTGACCTGGGTGTCTCAAGAAGCCTGCTATCGAACGACCGCTGCGATAGAACAATGCCCTCCACTCCAGATGCCCTTTTCGCCCGCCCTCCAGCAGACGGACGTGCTGTGTTAGTTCCTGAAGAGCGCATTTGAGCTCCTTCGGGCTCTTCTTCAAGCGAAGTTTCATGATTCGGCTTTGAAGGTTGAATGGGAGCTCTTCTTCTTTCAAGATTGAGTTGTTTTTCGTGATGTCGCTCCCAGTCCCCGAACCGTCTTAAACGGAACTCCACACCGTTCATGAGTGCCTGCTGAATCCTTGCAAGTGTATCAGATACTGATTCGCTGGCGTCTTTGAACTTGTACTGAACTATATTTCGAGCAAAGGTCTCATACTCAGCACCACGGCCGGGATCATGTTTCAGATCTCTGTTTCTTGCTGCGCTCAGACTGTATTCAGTGAGGCTTGCCCTCTTGATCGCATTCGACATCCGTTTCAACTGTCCTATCATCGCATGGACCGAAGAAAGCGCTTCGTCAGACAGTCTGATTGCAATATCTCTTGCTGTAGTTTTCTGTCGAGTCCCGTCATGCTCGATGCCTTCTTCATCCTGATTACTGCGGGGGGTTCCTTGTAGTTCTTGACCAATCTCTGATGCAGTTGCGTGTAGTGTGTCCTCAGACTCGTCGAATATTCGAGTTGCTGCTTTGTGTCAGCGGGTTCAACCATGTTTACCTCGGGCTTGAAAAACACGTACCATAGTCTATATTCACTCGAATTACTCTCAGAAGGAGGATAACAGACGTTTTTGTTTTCTCACTGTTACGAAGCCGGTGGTCAAGTGAGGAAAAGATGGACGAGTCAAGATGCGCTCCAATGTTAGCTGCCCATATTTTGAACCGACTCATCTCATCATTGACCAATTGTCGTGAAGCTGCCGAGAGATGTAGACAGTCGCTACATGACATGAATGAGTCTAGGCACTGAAGATAGACGTCATTGATGATGAGTTCATCATCTTGCTCGGTCCCCTTCGTGTCGACGTCGGACATAGTGACATAGATGAAGTATCGAACTTTCGTGGGCTTCGCCAGTTTAGTATTCTCAATACCAAGATGGGCTCGATGCCAAACACGACTCAATTCTAAAATCGGTGATAACACTTTCGTATCGCTTGACGGATGGTGAGGGGTTCTAGAGGGTCGCCTGCAGCCCATTCTTCATCCAATGATAGCTTAACACGTACTCATTGTCAGCTGTTGGCTGCAAAGCCCCATTTTAGGAAAGGGATAATCAGAGATGGCGTTCAAACTGTCAGACGTCTCTCGAAACAAATGATTCTTGGATATTGCAAGATTTTTCTCCGCCGGCTTCTTCAGACGCATCAGCCATCAACGTGATCGCCCAGATGTCAGAACGACCGACTTATATGATCGCTCCCAATTGGGATACCCCGCCAAATGATACTATCAGGCTTGGCAACATCATCAAGGATCCGATGTGGCCCGATCGGTCGCTGAACTCCGAGTCGCGTATCGAGCCCGATTCGACGACTACCACGACTAAACCAGACTGGAGTCTGAGCTACAGCGATTTGTTCTCGCTGAATGCCGGACTTGCAACCTCGTTTCTTGCTCCTCTAATCGGTCTTGGCGGTGACATCGCCGGCAAGACTTTCAGCAACAAGGAATCAGTTTTGAAGTGCCAAAAGCTAGAGACATCCTATTTCAGTCCAAGCGATAAGTACATCGCTCAAAGTTTATCCAGCACAACGGTAAAGATTTATTTGAAGAAGAATTTTTGGAAGTCTATCTACATGGTCACTGGCTTGAAGGTTGCGCATGGCGGCAGCATCCAGGCTGGAAAAGACACCGGTGTTGGTGGCGATGCCTCTGTAACGGTGGACGCAACAATGCTGGCAGGCATTCCAGTTGAGGAGACGCCTCATCTCAGTACCGAAAAGTCTCACAAGCAAGCAGTTTCGTTTGGATTGTGCGACGAACCATTCATTATCGGCTATCGACTATTGAAGATCACACCCAAGTTCAATGGCGAATTTAAGGACAAACCTTTCAATAAGTTTGCGTTACTGAGTGACGATCAAGAGTCCCTTACGGTAGGGCAAGAGGTGTTGGAGTTGCTGCACCAAGACTTTGAGATCAAATCAATCAGAGAACAAAAAGATATCGACGGAAGAACGTCTGATGTTTGGTGCGCCTCTGGACTGTTTCATTATGATACAGACCAGGGTCATCAAAGGGACTTGGGTTCAGGTGACACATTCAGTTGATTGTTATGCAACTGTGTTACAGGCAACGATCAGAGGGTAATTTCATGTTTCCACTTATACACAACTAGTTTGAATGTTGCAGGACTGTTATGTTCAAGGACCATTGAGTTACGCTAGTTACCCTATAGCTCCCTTAAAATGCTCTCGAGACCCCAGGTACTCCCCATGATACCCTGACGAGTACCAGACCAATATTGCAACAGTAGATAACAGCTAAGACATGGATCCAATGCCATCTCAGCCTGTAGCATGTGTCCCGAAGGCTGCATGTTAAACGAGGTCATAAGCACATGTCGCGGTAAGCCCAGTCGAATATGATAAACAAACCCCCCCAAAAGCTTATCAACACGTGGTTTTGTTAAGAGCCTAGAGATACTTAGCTTTACTGCTATTATCCTCGTGATCGGAAGTATCTAGCGTCTTATTGGCTAGATCTCCCTGCTGGTCCCGCTCAGGGTCTGTTGAAGATCAGGCTAACTAGCGCGCGTCCACTCCACTTTCGAGGCCTAATAAAGCGGACCAATGACCAAACAGATATCCTGAACTGATCGTGTGATTGTCATCTTCAGCCGCTGCGGGGCTCACCAAGCTTCGTTCCTTTTAGCATTCCAGAATCCATCCATACTCAGACCGGCTTGTATAAGCGCACTGAGCACAGCATGGCGATGTACACAGCCAGCATAAGAGAAGGATTTAGCCAAAGCCTAGCTAGGCTACAGCGAGTGCTACCATCTATCGAGCAAGCAATCCCAGCAGGTGCCAAGCACCAAAGCGGAAAAATCCATCAAGATATTACGAAGACACGGAGATTGTGTCTCTCAGCACTCAACACCGAAGACTTGGTGGACTGGGTGGAAATCGATGTAGCGACACCTGAGGAAGGCATTCCTCATACTGCTTATTTCGAAGGCCAAGTCCTGCAATTCGAAGATGCCACAACGGAACTATCTAACTCCATGACGGATGCCCAAGATGCCCTGCAATGGTTTTATAATACTTTATGCACGCATTGGCCCCTTCACTGCAAGGACTCTCACACGGCGATGCTCAAATTAGTGGCAGATAGGCAGGATATGAGCAAGAATGGAGGTTCCGCCCAGTTATTTGAGTTTGACACTTTATCCTCAACGCACAGCAAATACTGGGGTCGAATCAGATTCCACGCCAAGTAAGTTCAAAATGGGGTTCTGAAAGGATTCTTGTTTGCTTGAGACCGACTCTGATGATCTAACCGAGAAGGGTCCCGGAAATTGCCCTAGCAGAGCCTACGAAGGTTAGATTCAAGGAGTCTAATGACCCAGGCAAAGGCCAACGACGTGAGATATCGCTTCCAGACTTTTGTCAGACAATCGAAATATCTGGGAATAAGAGAACTTGCTCGATCGTGGACTTAGCCTATGGCAAGCATTCGGAGACTCGAGGTGATGGGGTAGTCAAAAATTCGAAGCCAATGATCGCCCTCCAAGACCTACTTAAACCGACCCAGGCAGCGGGATCATCGAGCGAGAGAACGGACCTCGCGCCACTCACAGTGCATCAAAAGGCTGAGGTAGCCGTGGTGTTTGCATGTAGCCTCCTCCAGCTGAGTAAAGACTCATGGGGAGATGGATCACTCCATGAAGGACCTTGGCTCCAAAGAAATTGGAAAGATCGTGGCATCTGCTTCTTACAAAACCATCATGGGAAGCCGAAACTTAATGAGCCATATCTGCCAATACCTATCAACGAATCACACCAACAAAGCACCTTACAATATCCACCGCCGAGCTTTGTCGCGTTAGCCCTGACTCTTTTGCGGCTTCAGCATCATGAAGATGGTGTGATTGAGGAGTTCAACTCAATTCGCAGCGATATCATAGCTGAGGATGAAGGTGAAGTTACGGACAGCACGGACTATTACGCCTTGATCGGCTTGCTGGAGACTGGTGAGTTTGAGAAGCACGTCGATGATCAATACAAAAAAGCTATTCGGGCATGTCTAACGGGGAGGCTTGTGGATGCTATTGGGATAGAAGAGGAGAGGACAGTCCAGCAGTACTTCTCTAGGGACATTGTAATCCCACTAAAGGACTATCTCAATAAGCTTGAGCCCTCAGCTGAAGCGAGACAGCAGCGAGATACGGAGAAAGTGTGGAGTCTTTTGGCTGATTCCAATGGAGAGAAACACGTTGTAGACTCGAGACAGTCTGTTCCCTTTAACACACGGATGACTACTATGTACTAACCTCTCTTCTCAGAGCTCGATACGCCGATGAATGGTTCAGTAAATTTGAGAATCACGTTCATGACCTTGTCAAACTAGGACCGAAACATGACCCTACCGATCCTATCAAAATCGCCATTCTCGACACCGGTTTGGAGTTTCCTCCAGAGGTAGACGTGCTATATGAAGACCAGATTGAAGATTGCCGAAGTTGGGTATACTGTGATAAAAGAAAGCGCATCGAGATGAAACACGGCTACAAGGATTCAGATGGACATGGGACCCATTGTGTTTCAGTCATACTTAAGGTTGCACAAAATGCCCATATTTACGTCGCCAGGGTGTTCGAGAGTCGATCGCAGAGGAGAGTGGAAGATAAGATGATCAACCAAGCTATAGTCAAGGTATTCATCTCAGCAAATACTCGAAACCTTCTGCTAACCATTCCCAGGCACTTACGTGCGCTATCGACGAATGGCAGGTAGACATAATTAACATGTCATTTGGCTGCCCTGACAGGGTAGACGAAATCGACAACGTTATGAAGAGAGCGGAAGAGAAGGGTATTATCATGATTGCAGCAGCTTGTAACACTGGAGCATTGAATCCTGTTTCATGGCCTGCTAGGTCGGACCGAGTTATCTGTGTCCACGCTCACGATGGATATGGAAACAGTGCAGAATTTACGCCAGATCCTCGGTCCTATAATCACAATTTTGCTGCGCCAGGAATAGCAATACTGGGATACTGGCCAAAGCCGCTAGGTACGGCGGAGCGGCGCATGACTGGTACCTCGTGTGCTGCCCCCATTGTTACGGGGATCGTAGCTGTACTGTTAGAATTCGTCCGCAAGCATGAGACTGAGTATTCAGGAAGGGATTTAGAGCTCCTCAAGCGACTGCGAGAACGACAGGGAATTGTCAGCGTTCTGGACAAAATGCATTCCGGGGGTACAAGGAGTAACTATAGCTTTCTAATGCCTTGGAAACTATTGGATGCGCAAAGTCCGCACGAAAATGACGGATATCGGATGAGAACTATACTGAAGGCGTTGAGAGCTGTTCAATAGCACTTTATTGGTTTAATAAAGTTGACTTTCCTACGCCTTAAGGATCTTGTAGGCAGGTATAACATCATTTGCTGTTGCTTTATTAGCAATCGTAAAAAAAAGAAGACTACCGAGTGATATTACAGGATGTAGGCTAGAGCCTCTAGTAAGAATGCACAACAAGTAGTTACAACACAAACACTGTATTTAGCTTATTACCACCCAGTGCAGCTAGATAAGCAAGGAATCTGCTAAAGTGCTTAAATTTAAAACAAAAAGTAAGTCTTATCTTAAGTCTATATTATTGATAATTCGGTGATAACTCTTATGTATAGTTGGATCCATTAAAGCCCATCTGGTAAAGTAATAAGAAAAAACAGTTACGGAGAATTATAGATAAAGATAAGCGCCCCTGCAAGGAATGCTAAGCAAGTCACCCCTCCTGCAACGCTTCGTAGCGCTATGCTCTCTTCCTCCTTCTGAGAGGTACAGTCCACTCCTTTAGGTCTGCTTGTCTCCCAAAACCTATCACACACCCAAGAAGTCATTGATGCGTCGAGACCCGAGGCAGCGGTAGCGTCAAGCGTAACATCACAGCTATCAGCTTCTATAGGCGGGAATGCAACAGTTGGGCAGACATCTTGGTCATAAACCAGGTCTGAAAAAGGAGTTCGCATTGTGTCTGTGACGTTGATTGTGACTCCAGCTGGGGAAGAACAGGTTTTTCTAGTCGCCGCAGCAAGGTCGATCTGCTTGGAGGTGCCCTTAGTGGTGAAGATGACGCCGCCATCAGTTTCGTTGATATCAAGAACTTTGAGTTCGCGACGACCCTGTTCGGCCGGTGACACATAGCAATGCTTCCAGCGAATATGGAAGCTGAGTTTCCATGTACCTTCGGTGTTGAAAGGATACAAATGCGAGTTGAACTCGATATGTGGGTTGACGCTGGATTCTTTGACCGAAGGAACGTCTATATCACCGCTTGTACTGTCTGCACTGAAGTTATTGAAGTTCCAGACCTCATATGATATTGATGGTCTCAGATAGGGAAGCAGCTCAGTGTTGCGATAGGAGAAGACGATTGGCATAATCGGAGACGGGTTGTAGGTCTCATTGCGTGGAAATACCAGGTCGATCTGCAAGGCACCAGTGGGACCAGTTGATTCCTTGGCAGCTCCTCCACTGTCAAGGAGGAACCAACAGGTCAAGAGAAAGATAGGTAGTGGGAAAAACGCATTTTGGAAGTGTGCGCGTTGAAGGTTACGCAGAAACAAATGGCAATCAGAAAGCCTGCCGGGTATTGATCGGGTTCCTGTAGGCGGAAGAATCAAATTTTAATTAGTTTACAGGGTGGATTTGCAACTTTGCTCCCCTGTGATGGACGTACTGTATCTGCATGGCCGTGTTGCCGTCTTGGTAGGTGTTGGCTGATATATGTTACTGGTAGTCGGGCTTGGCATAGCAGGGGTATCGATTTACCCAAGCGAGTGAGAACACCTGCGTTGAACTGGCTCTTCGGCCGTCTCTATTGTATACAGTTAATAAGAGGATTAGACACTACTTATTTAATTTAATTAAGCTACAAATAAGCCAGAGTGAACAGTGATGAGTAATATTACAAGATATAGGCTAGAGCTCCCATAAAGAATGCTAAACAAGTGGTCCCTCCAAAGATATTTCCTGCTCCCATATTCTCTTCCTCTTTCGGTGACCCACAATCAATACCGTCAGGCCTTTCCGTCCTGTTGGGGGTCCAGGGCCATGTACATACCCGAGTAGAAACTTCGGCGGCTATGCTTGATGCAGCCGAAGGGACCACCGCGACACACTTATCTGCCGTAGTTGCCGAAGGGTCGAGAGGACAAACGCCTGAGTCCATTTCGTCGGAACGAGGATCGCCTTGGGGGGTTTTAACCGTGTCCCGGACATTGATAGTGAGTCCGGCTGCAGATGAACAGTTCTTGGTGTCAGTTGCAGCAACGAGGTCGACCTGCTGTGAAGGACCCTTTGTAGTGAAGGTAATGTTGACCGTGGAAAAGGCGGAATCAATGGTGTATGTGTTGTTAAAGGTGCGATTGGGGTCGTCGAAACAATAGAAGAAGCCAGAAATAAGGGTTAAAAGCCATTTGCCTTCCGTGTTGAGATGTCGATGATAGTTCACTTCGAAGTGAGGGTCATGGTTCGCTGAGAGGTTGACAGAGTTATGGCCGACACGGCCTGAAAAAATAGAGCGGCTAGTATTACTGTAATTGTAGACATCATAAATAAAATAAGTTTGCAGAGTAGGAACAAGTCTGGTATTTTGATAAGAGAAAACGAAAGGCATGAACAAAGAAGGATTGATTGTCGATTCATTGCGTGGAAAGACCAAACCGACCTCCAAGGTGCCTGCTGAGTCATTCTGCTCTTGCTCAGCAACTGCCCCGCTGGAGATGCAGAGGAGGGTGAACCAACACATTAAGGAACAGAGGCAACGCATCTTGAGATGAGGGAGGATTGTGAGTTAGAATGCCCATAGGAATAATTCAGTTTCAAGACACCTGAGCAGGTTCTTGTAGTGAGCGGGACTCACGACCCTGCGTCTGTCATGGCATATGAGCAACGTGCGTGTTGGTTGTGGTACCTGCATGGCCGTGTTTCCGGCTTGGTAGTTGTTGGTTGACATATATCAGTCGACGCACCATTGAAAGCGGACCTTACAGCGGGGTCCTTGCAGGGATATGAAAGCCCCTGGAACAAAGCGGTACATGTCACCATGAATATGGCCTTTAATGTTAGTCAGGACCGTAGCGTGACTGGATAAATTGTGGCTCCTCGTAGGTTGAAAGCTCATGAGCGAATACCCAAAAGAGTACATTTCGCAGCCTGAAGAAGTGAGACTTAGCTCAGCAACAACGCCAAGACTTCATCACATCTCTCGGCCCTCGAAGGTTCCCGGTATCTTTACTATCGCGAGGTTTTACCGTGACGGCTAAATCCCCATAGAGACTGTTGGAGCCAACCCCAGCGGCTGCTGGCTCGGCCCGTAGGAGGATTATTAACTATCAACGGGATCCTTGCCCATCGACCATTCTCAGACAAGCCCAAGATTGAGAGTCAACAGCCTAAACTATGCTCCGCTGACAGAGTGCATCACAGGTCCTGTCAGAGAGTGAGGTGCTACTTTTGTTCGCCGTTGAGAATCTTAAACAATCAACAGTAGACTTCATTACAAGATCAATAAACCTTCAATTTGATAATTTAAAGGAAAGAGAGGTACGTAATAGTAAAACAGGGGATTTAAAGGATATAAGTAGGGAGAGAAAGGCTTTTGGACAGCTTCGTATTTATACAACAGGGGTGGCAGGCAGATGCAAAACTAGTTTCAATTGAGCTGATGGAAACCTTATCTGCATAGACTCATGGTGAGAACCTCATATAAACAGGTAACATAAAGACAACCTCTTTGATCCTAGTGTGCAACTGACCTTTGAAATCATACGGCTTGAAGGTAGTGATGTAATCGGACTTTGTCTTTACGTATTGGGAGGGTGGCTTGGGACTTGCTTACATCGTTACACATGATAAGTTGGGCATGAATTGCACATTAGTTCCGAGCCCAACCCCCGCATTTAATGATGATAATCAGTGGAAAAGAGCCCAAGTCACTAGCAAACGATAAGTCTATCACCTCAAATCATATTTATCTAAAGTTCAATCCACAAACCTTATCATGCCAGCTGCTAACGTCCTCAAGCCGATCTATGTCCCCGTCAGTCCGGCGGCAAAAGTAGAGTAAGAACCTGCCACAGTGACCTTCTTTTACCTTAGTTAGCCATGTATCGCCGTTTAGCATCATCGTTGTCCAAGGGATGAACCCTTTGGGTAATGCAAACCATGAAGAGAATGTATGGACAGACAAGACAGCGGGAACAAACTGGGTTCGAACTCTATTGCCTCAAGCGACGCCGACTGCCAGAGTATTGGCCTATCAATACAATGCTAATATAGTATTTGACTCATCAACACCCGGCGTGGCTGGAGAGACAAGGCACCTGCTAGAGTGCCTGAAGCTAAAACGAGACGTAAGACACTTGTCAAGTTTACCATTAGAATGATCTGCTAATGATCTTTGTGTATAGTCGCATCCATTAAGGCCCATCCTTTTGATTGCTCATAGTCTCGGAGGTATCATTGTCAAAGAAGCATTGGTAATTGCAAACAGAGAATATCAGGCATATCCTACAATTTCATCTTTAACAAATGCAATATTCTTCCTTGCGGCACCCCACAATGGCTAGCCATATGCCAGTTGCGGCGTCTTTGCCAGCAAGATCGCTCAAGCGCTTACTCATCAACCGGACAATTCATATCTGGCAAGTGTTGTGCCAGGCTCGGAGAGACGGGCTGGGTCTGCCTCTGAGGCTGCCTTATCACTTGCAAAACTTTAGTTCGCTGTTCTCTCTCCTATACTTCACTTTTTGTCATCATCACCTTTTGCTGCGGTCGGATCCCTTCTTTTCAGTATCATGTTGCTGGCGCCTCCAGATAGGAATGAGCTCTTGGAGAAAGCTGAAGAGGGCCGACAAGCGGAAGCAAAGATCACGGAAGTCGAAGATTGGGCGATTGATATGCTGAATGGTCAGCAACGAGCAGCTCTCTTAGCATCTGATCACCTGCGCCAAGCGATCGGTCGTATCGAGTTTCAGAATACTCATGAGCAATGTCTCCCTCCAGCCAAGGCTAAGCTCCTACAACAAGAGATTCGAACGCTCGTTATGCGCAATACACAGAACATCCACGAACGACAGATTAAATACCAGAAAGCTGAAAGAATTGTTAAACGAATTGAAGATGTAGAAAAAGAAGTAGAGGACAAGGATAAAAGAGAAACATATGAACATTTAGCTGTGGACGTTGACTCATTCTGAAGCAGTTGGTGTCCTGAATCATGTATCATTCTTTAACAATCAATGGGTGACAGAACACACCAGCAACACATCCCAGCAGCTATTTCACAATGGAGGGTATTATTTATTAGTAAGATACTGTAATTAGACAGAATGTAGTACTTGGAAGACGGTGTTTGTAATATAGATCTGAGATGCTAACTAAAGAATATCCTTGTTAGCTGGGTCATCTGGAAAGAACATTGGTAAATGATCATGCATAGTCACAACTGGTTCGTAGGTTTATTGCGATACGTTTAACCTAGACCGGATTACCTTGTTCGTCTGTTGACAGCAGGGGTCTTAAATGCTAGCGCAGGACTGAATCTCTATATTTGGCCAACAGTTAAGACCCCTGCAGGCTGTGAGCGAATTTGTGCCAATAGAACGAAGTGACATCCTCGTCCCCTGGTTTCACAATCAGAGTTCTACAAGTCCTAAACCAAACCTGAGGCATCAATTAATTCTTCCAGATTTTGGAATCAGCGTGTTATTTCCCCGCCTTCCTGCACTTTGTGCCTTCTTTCCCATGCTCCACTGGTGAAGATAACTGCTGATTATAGTCATTTTGTCGCCATTGCCATTTAGTTACTATCTTGATCTAAATACTGATGCCCTCCTGAGAACGAAATCACATCTCTCGATTTTATTATTCGGGCCTCTTACTTTCCAGGGTGACATGGAACATCAGAAAGGTCCTGATGTCTGTGCCGAAACGCTCGACGTTCAAAGATGGAGGTCCACTGTCGAGATCAACGAAACAAATGAGGTCCAAGCACTTTTGGAACCGCAACCAGAAAATACGGGGCTTGCTCCATCGTCGGCACAAGAGTCTGATGCCAACATACCTCAAGAGGGAAATGAGGATGAGAGCTCTAGTACTAATGGCGGGCCCGACAACAAAATAGACCAACTTTACGATGTCAACGAGTCTACTAGGTCACAATGCATCGCTGGCACCTTTGTTGGTTGTCTTCTCGCCATCGCATGTATCGCGTCTGGTATTTACGTCCTTGTCACACGAAAAGAAACGCTTGCTGCTCGCCTCGACATTGATGCGACCGCAACAGAGATCCTATCACTTGTGTTTAACATCATCCTCACGTTCTGTATCGACAGCATGGCCTTCATTCATTCCGTGTCCTTGAGGTGGGCCTTGTACAGCGAACAGCGATTGGAATTCAATACGAACCTCCGCCTTCTCATCAGTTCGAGCAAAAGTGGACCTAATCGGTGGTACACAAACGTCTTCAGCATGATTTGTTTGGGTTTCTGCTACGGATCTTCCAGTTTCTTACTATTACCCAGTGATTCATCTTCGGATGTCGTGTTCTTGAATGGCGTGGCTCTCGTGGTACTGGGTTTGGCCCTCGCGGGACACGCGATAGTTTCGGCCTGGTGTCTTTGGACTCGGTCTGATTCTGTATTGACTTGGAGTTCCAATCCATTGAGCAATTGTCTGGCGGCTGTGCAGAACGGGATGCTTCAACGGCGCGAAGGAAGATGTATGCAACCCGTACCTGATCAACACCATTCTGCATCAAGACAAGGCTATGAATACGACGACATGGAGCCAGTTCATCCTCTCAAGAAACAAAAGCGTATGTACAATACGCACAGGCATATAAGAACAATCATGATACTGTTGTGGGCGCTGGCAATACTCGCTATAGGATGGGTGTTTACGGTCTTAGGACTGGATCTTGCCTATGCGGCCGATAGCGGCAATCATTGTCCACCCGGTACAACCACCCTAAAATGGCAAGTACAAGGTCCAGGTAACTGTGACAGCAATATGGTCAGCCTCTCGATGTCCTTTAATCAAACGGCAGATGGTTATGGTCAAGACAGATACCCGCTCCTCCAAGTATTCTTTGGCCTGCTCTTCATCACCGCTATTCAAGCAACCCAGTCTTTTGCTCTACACTGTACTGAGCTGCTTGTTAATATTTCACGAGATGAAAATCACTGGAGGAATGCTTATGATGGTATAGGGACAAGCGGGAGATGCCCCAAAGGGTCTTTACTCGCAAGCGACTCACTAAAGGACGCAATACGCAGCTGGGAGTATATCACCCTGAGCATCTTCAAATCTCTACTGCATTGGAGCGTCGGTCAGGCTATGCTGCCCTACATGAACGGAAAATTCATAGACCCTGTTGAGTGGTTGAGTCCCTCTTCCGTCGAGGGGGAACTGGCTTTGGCAGGCATTACCTTTTACATGACTTATACTCGGTTAATGCTCTATGCCGGCCTCGCTATACTACTGGCTTCGTTTGCAACTTTCTTAGCACTCAGAAAACGATCAGGACCGCAGCCTGCTACTATGGGTCACTTGCAAACCATTGCTGACCTCGTTGATGATTGGACTCTGAATGAGAAGGGCCGTATCTTTTGGGGTGATAAGGGGGCTGATACAGAAGCTGGAATTCGTCATGCAGGGACAAGCTCGGATCCGGATGCCTTAGACAAGGTTTCCCTCGATGCTATCTATGCAGGATAATTACTGGATAGTGAGGAGAAGGATACTACATTTTCTTTATCTATGATACAATTCAAATAGAAAAGCTGTCTCAGCCTCTTTGGCAGGTAACCTGTTTAATATTGAGTCTTCCCTATAGCCCTAGCCCGTTTTAGAACTGAAAGTACCAACCATACTTCTGGATAGCTAAAAAAAAAAGCAATCTTTTAAGCCCCGTATAGAGGGTTACTTGACGTAAGATGAACAACCAGTCGGGTCCAGCTGTCCTCCATGTACCATTTAAAACCAGCAAGGTATGGCTTCCCTAACTGTTCATCTGACTGGCCAAATTGTTAGTAGACAAAAAGACAACCCATAAGAAAGCTTACCTTTTTCTTGAATGCCTTATGAATAGCATCCAATGCATCCTTGATAGTTACACCGCGTAGATTTCTCGCCGTGGCTTCCATTCCCAGAGGGAAATGTAGTTCTATGCGTTTAACAGGAGGCTTCGTAGGATGCAGTTTGAGAATTGATGGATCGTCAACTGACACCGAGGGCTGATTGATTTTCCTGGCCGAGCGTTAGTTTATAGTACTTACGTAGGAGTAATACAGCTATTGCCATCCAGTAGACCGCGTCTCGGTAGCAACCTCAATTTCCGTGCCCTCCTCCTCTATCGGAAACATATCAGTACCGTGGTCGATTTAAGAAACTGATAACTTACCGAGTTCAAGTATATTGCGGACTGCCGGAACCGATGTCTCATCGTCGGACATGATGAATGTAGTGTTGTAAATGGTTGATCTTGGTCTTCGGAAGTCAGGTGGTGTATTTAACATAAGAGAAGCTGCATTATAGCAGATGCAGGCGTAATTGACCTGCGGGGGATTTAATGAAGTAAAATCAGTTTCAAACCGGCACCTGGCTGCCTTTTTATGCATTCTTCCTGAATGTTCGTAGATATTAACATAGCAAATTAGCGGGGTAGTTTGACGTCATGATAACTTTTCGTACACAGGAAATACATCTTAAAGCTAGCTATCGCAATGGATCATACATTAGTGAAAGTCTTCAATTGGAAGAAGACGAATATGCGGCTGACCGAGGCGGAGCGGAGTTTCGTAGCTAGCCTTACAGAAGCCTAGCGGCCCCACAGATCTTCCCATATGCAGGTATTCAGCTCTGACATGTGCTGTGCTGGACCAGTAATCAGCTTTGGATCTGTGCTGCGCTTAACTTAAATAGGATGCTAATCATAGCAATCTATAGGAAGATTGAGAGAGATGTAAACAACAGTTTGCTCGAGTTTCAATAGGCTGTACCTGTCTCTGTATTTGTTCCCGTGCGGGGTAGGGAGATCATGTAGATAGGTAGCTAAACGCTTAGACCTTCGGATATCAGGGAGGATAGAGGATCGATCCTCCTCTGAGACTGGTCCCCACTCGTGACGCTCTGATCTCTCTTGTTTCACAGATTGCCAGTCACTACAGTGACAGCATCTCAGCCACAAATCTAACAGGTAATTCCAACTACCCTTCTCCTCCTTGCTCGGTAAGGCGTGTCTCCTAATAGGAATTCCAGTCTACGTAATTCCATAACCTCAGGCAACGGAGTATTGCTCTAAAACTCAGCAGTCTTAGCTGGAAAGATTTGTAGCCAAGCCTTTGTGTTTAATGTAAAGGGAACTCTAGACCCTGTGACGATTGAGAGATTTAACTAGAATAGTTTAAATGCAATGGTATACCAATCGATACAACTGCAATCCTACCAGTTGACGCTAAGGCACCTTAGTGTCTCTATTGCTAATGTTCCAGCTGGCTGTAAGGGGCTAATATAGAAGCTGGAATCTGTCATGCAGGGACAAGCTCAAATCCGGATGCTATGGATAAGATTTCCCTCGATGCTATTTATGCAGGATAGTAATACTAGATTTCTCCTATCTATGATGCATTTTACATACAAAGACTGTCTTAGCTAGCCCTAAGTAAAATAAACCCATCGAGGAAAATAGTAAATTGTCGATAGTTAAGTATACCTCAATTACATTTCATTTTTAAGACTTTCCCAAGTATTATCCGCCTTCATATCGCTAAGTCCAAGCGTGGTTGCTTGAATGGTCTCCAGTAGCACTTGTTGTGTGACTGGTGTTTTCTGATCCATAGCCAGGCTCAGCGCCAGACGTACCACGTTCTTGATCTGTCTACCATTTAGTTGCGACTTGGTCAGCTCTGGATAGTCAATAGTCTGGGTATCGACTCTAGAGTGATCATTTAGTTGGTTCTTCCAGACCTGTCCACGCGCATCGCGGTCAAGAGCTTCATAGCGAATAGACAGGGTAATTCGGCTCTCAAAGGCAGGATTAAGGCTTCGCACTCGATTCGTCGTCAGAAATAGAATGCCGGGATGGTACTCGAGCATCCGAAGCATAACGCATACCATGGCATTACGCACCAGCTCTGAAGTCCTGCGAGTTTCCAAGAAAACATCAGCTTCAACAAGAACTGCCAAAGCATCCCATTCGGCGCAGATAGACAGAATATCACTGAGTCTAGTTTCCAGATCACCTGGGGTCACCCCGAGCTCTCCCATGGTGACATAGTACAGCGGACGGTGTAGTAACTCCGCTACTGCTTCTGCTGTAAGCGTTTTCCCAACACCTGGCGGACCATGGAGCAGGAAGATAAGACCACCCTGTTTGGTGCTAATGAGATCCTGGGCCTTAACATCTGGAGATGTCCCACAACGAACGACGGCGCGAATGAGTTGTTTTCGTTCATGCGACAGGACAAGATTGTCGAAGGCTTGATTTTGGAAATTGATTTCTGAGAGGCCATCAACGAGGACATGACCCCAGGCCTTGATAGAAAAGCTGAATCCAACTAGAGCCGGCCAGCAAGTAATCAAGAGTTCGTTTGGTACTTCATCCCATAGATACATTGAATCGTCATCAGCTGAACCAGAACGCTCAGTCTTAGCCATCCATTGTCGATAGCGTGACGAGAGTTGGATGATCGCCAGAGTAGCCGCATCTACACCTTGGCAGGGGTGGTGACCTAGAGACGCGCTCCTAGCCATATCAACCATGATGCGGCCGCCGGACAGAGACGCGGAACTATGTGTCGACTGGGACATGCTAGGCTTGTTCTGAGTTCGAGTCGGGTGAAGGATGAAGGTATTCGGAGCATAGGCGAGATACTTTGCGCCACCTCTTCCAAATCTGGCGACTTTCTCTGCGCGTGCCAGGAGAGCATCTCGTTCAGTGTCGACAACTGGCTGGTAGGTCAAGTCGGATAGGGCTCGCGGCTGCGTTCCGACCCATCCAGAAAACACTTCGGTAAAGGTAGCTACCGAGAAGTGATCACCGACAGCCACTACAGTTTCCAAAGTGACGTGAAAGTCTTTGGAGGATGAACCAAAAGCATTGCGGCGCTCCGAGAAAAAGGCATCCGTCACCCGAAATACAGATGGGGTTCCTCCAGCCAGCAACGAAGCCTTGACAGGAACATCAGGCCTAAAAAGTTGAAGCAATCCTTGAAAGTGTGTCATGCCTTTTCCGATCATATTATCATACTGGAGAATATCATTTTGATAGATGTCTTCGATTTGTACAATCAGATCGACAAGGCCGAGGATATGAACAGGACCATGAGTATGCGCTGAGATGACGCCGAATCCAGATAGCAATTGTAGAGTATGGCGGCGCCAATATTGTAGGAAGTCAGATGTGCGCTCGAGTAACCCATTGTTTTATTTGTTCAGGGCATACTGGAGGCAACGCAGGCGGCCAAGTATACTGAAGAGTTTACTAGCGTTGGCCCTTGATGCATGAGGAGTGCCAAGATACTGGTTGATAACAACGCGTAATGTGACTGAGCTGGGTTTGGAATCAGACTTAGGGAATTCGAATTCCGGATCTTTGGTTTCTCCATCGCTTCTCTTTACCATGAAAGGTGGAATGTCAATGCTAGCCTGAAGTTGCTCCTCAGGTTTAGAACGTGACGGGAATCGGGGAGGTGGTGGCGGTGGCGGTGGCGGTGGCGGATTTGACATCTCGGATAAGAAGAAAGAAAACAAGGATAATGAGATAAGAATGTAACTTTAGGATTACAACAGCATCACTATATTTATAAATGTGAGAAATTCTGCTGCCTACGTACAAACGGGCACTAGCAATTAACCTGCTGCCTGGGATACAATTAGTTGGTATTAAGTGTCTCTATAGGATCCACAAGAGAATACTATTACCTTATAAATTACTTCTTTAAGCTAAGTGACTTAGCTTTATAGTATCGGCCTCCCAAAACTGTCTCAAAAATATTCAACGTGTGATGTATATGCTGTAGTAGGCAGATAAATCCACCTTTTGATTAGTGAGTTATTTACCAAGATGCAGGGAAATGTGGCGCGGATGGAAATTATTCTAACAGTCAGAAGAGTTTTCCAATCATCTTCCGGAAACGTGATCGGCCTTAACGTAAATCGTGTGCAGTCAAGTTAACCTCGAGAAACATCTCAAGATCCTCCCTAAATGTGGAAAGGCGTCGGGTAGGGAAGCCTAGTCCGGCGCTTTATTACCCGCATATACACATCGCTACTTCCAATTGGCTTAGTGATCCATAAGGCCCCACAGCGTGCTTATCCCTAAGCGCTGGGAAAGACAGCACCATAATCTCCAATCCTCCTCCCAACAAACAACAGCGAGCCAGTATGCGTCTCTTGAACGTCAATACGCTAGAACTTGAATGGTTCCCGGGCGACCAGAAACCGGCGTATGCTATTCTCTCCCATACATGGGGCGGTGAGGAGATCATGCTACAGGATGTTCCGTCTTTGCGTACAGGGCAGGGCGCGGGCTTTACCAAGACGAGAGCCGCATGTGAGGAGTCTCGCCGCAGTGGCTTCAACTACGTCTGGGTTGACACGTGCTGTATCGACAAAACGAGTAGTGCTGAGCTCTCAGAGGCCATCAACAGCATGTTTAAGTGGTATGAAAACTCGGACATATGCTTCGCATACCTCGACGATGTTTCTGTGGGTTCCGAAGATATTGGAAAGTCAATGAGAAAAAGCCGCTGGTTTACCCGGGGATGGACTTTGCAGGAACTGCTGGCCCCGACGGAACTGATCTTTTTTGCTTCTGACTGGTCTATGATTGGGACACGCCACGAGTACGCCGGGATTGTCAGCGACATAACTGGTATCGAACAAAAGTATCTCGAAAGCCAAGATACTATTGATACTCAGGCGCGCCAAGTATTGATATCCAGCGCTACGGTGGCCCAAAGGATGGATTGGGCTTCTAAGAGGATAACGACACGCGGAGAGGATATGTCCTACTGTCTTCTCGGTCTATTTGGTATTAACATACCGTTGCTATATGGCGAAGGCTCCGACCGAGCCTTTTTCCGTCTTCAAGAAGCCATAGTTCGAGACCCAACGGTCTTTGATGTGACACTTCTCGCTTGGGATATTGCGAAGCCGAGGGAAATGTCCTCTTCCTGGCAGGTAGAGAAACCATCCTATTGGACCCCAGCATTCCATTTCCTCATCCGCATTGGCCATCCTTGGTATCATCTACAACTACCAAAAGAAGAGGATGATATACGGGGTCTATTTGCTCGGTCCATTCATTCTTTTTCAGGGTCCCAGGAGTTAGTACTGGTTGAGGCAGACATTGATAGATCATTGACCGACCGAGGCCTGAGCATCAAGCTTCCTGTATCCAGCGACAGCCATCCTTACCTCATCTTGCCCTGTCGTATGAACAACGATCCCTGGAGACTGCTCGCGATCCCGATCGTTCGCCATGGGTCAAGTATGTACGCCCGAACTTCGCAGGAGACGTCCTTTATCGAGCATGATGTTTGGAGTCGGTGGGAGCATCGCCAGGTTAATTTGATGACTCGCCTGAAAGACCTTCCGTTTCGGCCTTTTGAGACGCTTCTAGCAGCCACACACACCAAACCGGCTCAGCTGTCGCTGTCCATACCCAGTCGATACTTGGACTTTGTTGGGATTAAAACCTCCACCGGATGGTCCCGCCAACACGATCCAGCAAATATAATCTTGGTTCCATACCACCCAAGGAAGAAGAACTCGTGGTTCATTTCACAGAATGAATTCTTTACACGTCAATCATTTGGATGGACTGTCAATGGTACATTTGAATGTGTGACGGCTTTATTGCTGCAGACTCGGGGCACAGGGACTCGCTTTGCAGTGTTGCTGGAGGCAAATGAGACTCATTGGTTACTCAAGGCATTCAAAGGGCCAGTCAGCATGTCCGTTTGCTTCCGACCCGACTTATCCACTTTCCAAGAAATTGATCGTGCATTGCAAGACAGTTTTCACTCAGACATGGCAAGCTGGAGTTATCTGACACAAGATGACCTGGTCATCTCTTGCTCCAGCTTTTCAAGGTTGGTTACAAGTCTGCCAACTGTCAGTGTTGGGGTCGAGGTCTGCCGATCCAACGGTTGGGTGACTTGGGTCAAATCTATATCTTATGGTATTCGACTCTTCGCCGAATTCCAAATGAATATGTCATTTCCTGCGTGGTTCAGCCTCTTGATACTGTGGAAAGGGCCTACCGAGGCTGACAAGGAGGCTATGATTCCCGCTATCTTTGATCCTTATATGCCTGCAGCGATCCCTATGCTGTTCTGGTTTACAGCTCTCCATCAAGATATACCTGTTGTGTCTCAGCTCTTCCCAAGCACCTCGCATTTTATAAGACACAATCGATGTTGGCTGGCCTTTGTTATCGCCATAATTGGCTTCAAAGCTACATCATCTCCTTCTGTCTTCAATGTGATGTCTGCGGTTACGATGACCAGGCTGGTCTTGTATTACTATAAACACCCCAACAGAGAAATCTACCTTTACCATGCAGAAGTAATGACCAGCTTCATCTTTATGGTATTATGGGCAGTGGTTACTATCATTGAGATGAACTACCCGCCGCACCTTTTCAAGTCAAACAAGTCCATATTGGACTTTATGTCATCAATGCTGCTTCTTGCAACTCATACAGCTTCACTTTGTTTTTATTATTTCACATTTTCTATTTAACCTTTTTCTGAAGGGTTGTGGAGGGACAAGTAATATTTTAGGAAGGACCCTGGGTGTTATTTGAATAACTAAACTAAACTACACCCCGCACGTTGAATTTCTGATCAGATCAATACTCGAAGAGAAAAATCGGGACTGAGATAGAAAGAAGCAATATTGAAACAGAAGCCTCGCCATATTCTCATCCTAGCTGCACACATACGTCATCAAGTGAGACCTCTCTCAACTGTTGCATCCTCTTCCACGGCCCCTCAAAGCTCAGGACCCGGTTCCTAGGGATCGCCCTCGCATGGCTGAGGCTTGTTTAAAGGACATGAAATGAGCTCACCCTCCATTCCTGCGATGGGAGCACATTCGCCGGAGCACTGAGTATAACATATCAGTTTAGATATCCATATTGTGACCGTAAAGGATAGGTACACTCTTGTCGGCGCAGCATTTGGTAGCAGATGCCAAGCCTAGGGCTGAGAGGGCAAAGGTGAGGGCGGCAAAAAGCTTCATAGTTGTATATGATGTGGTTACTGGTAGAAAAAATGACAAAGATGCTTTGAACAACAGAATACTCGAGTTTCAACGACCTATGACTGTTCACTTCTTATATTTGTTCCCGCGCGGGGTAGAAATACTACATAGAGGTAGCTTAACGCCCAGACCTTATGATATCATGAAGGATGAAGGAACAATCCTGCTGTAAGACTGGTCTCCACTTACGACGCTCTGATCCATCTCTTGTTTCACAGCATTCCAGATACGCATCCCGGTAATGATACCCTAGATAGAAGTCTTGCGGGTAATTATGGTAAGCCTTCCCCCTATAAGTGAAATGTGCCTTCAAATAATAATTACAGTCTGTAGGAATACTTGGCATCAGGTGACGGAGCATCGGTCCAACGTTCAACAGCCCTGAGTCTTGGCTAGAAATATTTGTAGCTAAGGCTTTGCGTTAAAAAGAGCATATTCAACTTAATGTAAAGGAGACTACGGAATCTGTGGATTGAAAGGTTTAACTACAATTATTAATACACTGGTCGAAATGGCTGCAATCCTACCAGCCGAGGACGCGGCCACAGTTAAGACTGGCACCTAGTATATAGATCAACAATTTACTGTCTGGATAAATCTCTAGTAATAACATTGCTACTAAATAACTCTTCTAATTTCCACAGTTGGCGTAGTTCTGGGGATCCGAGCTATTGCCTTGTTAGCGGGTATCTATAAAATGACATTCAGGCATGACTTACGAGAACCACCACCCCGAAAAAGTTGATTGGCCGCCTTCATTACAACCATTGATTTCATTTTGCAGTCGAAGGGCACAATCGTCGTCGTTAAGGTCAAAGCCTTGGTCGGTGTTGAGGTTCTTGACCTTGAAGACGAAGCTGGTAGTCGAGCCAAATGGCACGCAGTAGGTCTTCTCCTCGCCTGGTTTGAAATACCCCTTGAAGTTACCCTTGTCGTTGCGGCAAGCGTACTCTGTGGCTTCACGAGCGGCGGCCTGGCCATCCTGCCCTCCCCAGGTGATATCAGTGTTGAGGCCCTCGCCGTAGCACTATAGTCCTCAAGTGTTAGCAGGTGGACTTTTCCATACAACTGGTAGAGGCTGTCCACGTTTTATGATGCAAGACACTACGGGAAGTGGCCTTGCCCTTGGACACTGGATATCTTCGCGAAGGAAATATTACATACTTTGCCCGAGACCATAGTGGCGGTGGTACCGAGGAGGACCATCAAAGAGCTGAGGGAGAGCTTCATATTGAATAGCACAAAAGTAAGTATGTGTTGATTGATGTAGTAATGGGTAAACTTCAGATGTTGGTATGTGGAATGTGATGAGCTATGATAGGAAACCCGCCTAGAGTTATATACGCTCTTTGACTTAGGGCCCAGCGCGGCATTGATTGGCTTCTTTTCTGCCATACTATCGGTCTCTAGTGCATTGACCGCATACAGGTCAGTCGTTCAAAGGAGCGTACAATTACCGCAAGCTCTTTTGCTGTGTTTGAACCTTTCCTTGATGATGTCATCCAATGGCGAGGCTGTCTTGGTTCACAGGTCAATCAGACGTCTATTCGCCTTGCTCTGAGTTGATGGTTGAGTAGGAATGAAGGATTCAGGAACTGCCATCGTTTCGATCCTGAATGTCACTATGTGGAGAATAGACGGGGCTCATAAGCAGTTGCCTGGCTCAATGGCCGATCGTTGCTTGGCGATCCCCCTGGAATAAGGTAGGAATTCCACAATCATAAGTCGAGAAGAAGTGCCGAGAGATCACCAATGTAGTATGGAAGGATTAAGCCTTCTTAGTGCATCCTGCAGGATTTCTCTTTTGCAGGCTTTTGACGTAGATCTTCATGCGGAACCGTAAGCGCTTACATGGTACGTGCTTCTAGAAATTCCACAATTATTGGTACATCAGCTGAAGCAAGCTACTTAAGATCCTTTGCATGGATCAAGACTCAATTGGAGATAATTGTCCGGTATAAAACAAAAGTCTTTCATATTTACTCGCACTTTTCTAGACTGTAACTTATTCTACAACAATATTCTAAATTACTCTCATCTTTCATTCTCAATAATGTTCGTCAAGACCCTCGCTCTCAGTGTTTTCGTTGCCAACGTTTCAGCCGGCTGTTTCAGCGGCGGCGTCGGGTGGGTAGACGACCGAGACGGCGCTGCCCACCATGCCGAGCGCGCCTGCCGTGGCTACGACGGCCAGGCAGGCAGGTTCCAGGGCACCTTCAAGCCCGGTGAAAGCAGAAGCGTCTGCGTGGAGCTCTCTGGCACCGTTCGCGCAGATTTCACGATCGAAAACACGAACCTCAACAGCGCTCTCGATTTGAAAGACGATGACTGTGTGACCAAGCTCCATAACGAAATCTACGGCTGCTGGTATGGTGGTGGTTCTACTACAGATGGCTGGCGGGCTGTGTATGTATTTACCTCTCGTATCTGGCCCATTTGCTAACTGTCCTTATAGTGCTGACCCGAACAATGGTTTCTGTTCTTGAGAAGTAATATGGACAGAGGTTTTGAGAGCGGCTAGGATTAGTACTCTGTATTAGATATAGGTTTCTTTCATAGAGAAGCTAGAACAGAGCTATATACTGTGCCTTGATAATAGTTTCTGTGATTGTTCCTTACAGTAAAAAATAAGATAGGCAGTATGTAAGAAGTATCAAGCTTCAACGATTGTCCCGGGCTCAACTATCAGACTTCACCCAACAAGGATAACACAGCATAAGTTAAATAAAATAAGTATTGTTCTCTAGTACATACATAGACAGTTCAAAAAGCCACGTAGTATGATTGCAACAATACATTCCGGTCCAGATAGTCTAAAGGGGCATAAAAAACGTCAAACCTGGCGACGTCGTTCACCACAGTACGTCCCACTTGCAAGAGTCATGGTTTCTATCTTTTATTCGACAGCCCATGACGATAAGTAGGATGGCAGGATCAAGTGGGTATGTAGTAGGAAGGAAGGAATGTTGCATTGACAAATCGTCAGCACAGAGTGACAAGATCTGCAAAGCATGTCACTAGGGATATGCCAAGGCAAACCAAGGCACATAGTTACGAGTCAAAATCAGATCCGTGATCAGCAGAGCGGCTTTTTTGTCTTATTGCCTGAAAAAGCTGATCCTGGGCGTTATATATCTGGGGCGGTCAAAGTGGACCCCTGCGCACACAGCCTACTGTAGATCAATCCTGTAGGAGCCTCGGCTTAATGCTTGAGACGTAGACAAGGAAGTAATGAGAGAAAAGGACATTCCGGATAGAGACGTACTACACCAGCCTTGGGATTCTGATCTGAAGCGACCCGATAGGTAATACCAGAGTTCCTGTAGTCAATCTTGAATATATAAGAACTCTCTTCCGTTCTCCAGTTACTTGATTCAACAACACCATATCAAAGACTCTCTTTCAGAAATCCTTCTTCCTTAAACCACATTCTCAATCTCTCAGGATGAAGCTATTTCCATCTCTCACCACCTTGGCCACCCTCCTTGCATTAAACGTCAAGTACACCACCGCAGGATGCTTTTCGGGAGGAGAGAGCTGGCCAAGCGGCGATATTGACACCGCCTCATACCACGTGGAGAGAGCCTGCAATGGGTACGATGGCAACCAAGGAGCATTCCAAGGGTCATACAAGCCCGGGGAGATCAAACAAGCCTGCATCCAGTACTCCAGCACATCGCTCTACATCTTCGAAGTACAGAATCTCAGCCCTACTGAGACCCTGGAGCTGTACAACAAGAACTGCGTTCTTCGCTTGCAGAACGAGATTAAGGGATGTAGCAAGGGGGGCGAATCATCTATTGATGGATGGCGATTCAAGTAAGAAGAAACGAACCTATACTAAACTATAACTAACAACTTCTTAGGGCCGACCCTAACAATGGAATCTGTGGCAGGTAAAGTGGTAGTTACAAGGAAATTCACATTTATAGTGAAAGGATTGAGAGATCTCCTAGTGGTCAGGCTGTTAATAAATTTGACCTGGTGCAAATATATAATGGATTTACTTTTCTAAATGTGTGGTGTTGTTGAAAACTTAACATTGAAAGGTTGATGTGTTATTAATTGCTGTGCTTTATATGCTGTGTTGTCTTTCTAGGATCTACTACAGGGTAGTTGAGAGGACCAAAAGGTTATACATTACTTTTCTAAATGCGAGATGTCCCAAGCCTGTACAGATCTGAACCCATAGGCGACCACTCGGAACAACGTGAAGTCAAGTGGCGATTTGGTTATTACAAACAACAAAAAATATTTAATGGACATGCTCCTTCTCTTCTGCCTTGGGGATCCTGACCATTATCGCTGTAATCAAGGCGCCAGTAAGCGCAGAGGCTAGCCCAAACCACCAAATCGCCTTAATACCCTTGAGTCCAATCTCCTCATCCGGCAAGATCTCCACCCTTGATCCAATTGCCCAACTGATACTTGTCATAATAGCCACTGTAAGGTTTTGTACCGTAACTAATAGGCTGCCCGCCGCGCCCTGGTAGCTCCTGGGAACACTGCTCGTAATAAAGATGGCTGCTGCCGTGAAACTCATATCTGGACCGAACGTGGCGAGAATAAAGCCGGGCAGGGAGAGAGCCCAATAGCTTGTGGACGGGGTTTGTGGTAAGAAGAAGGCGGGACCAAGCGCAAAGGCGATTATGCTGGCGGTGAAGATGACATGCATAGGCACGACATGGAGTGTCTTGGAGACAACATAGGCGGCGAGAATTCCAACGATGCCGTTAGGAAGGATGTAAAGGGTCGTGGTAAGAGGTGAAGCGTTCTGGTATCGTTGCCAAAATTGAATGGCGTAGAATTGCCAGGCGCCACCTTCAAGCAATCGTCAGTCAAGCATAACCAGGTAATTTCAATGGATGGTAAAAACTCACTATAAGCGCCGAGGCCCAGGAAGTAGGAAATAAGAAGAGGGCCGAATCCTCGAGTCTTCCAGAGGTTGTTAGGTATAAGTGGCCGGGCTACCCAGTTCTCGACAAAGTAAAACGCCACGAGCATGGAGAATCCAACAATGATGGCGGAATACGTATAGGGACTCCAGTTGGCCGGAGTGCCCTGGGTCAGTCCAAAAATGATGAGAGTGGTACCAATGGAGGCTAGACCGGCGCCAGCATAGTCGAACTGGCGTATAGACGGCGCTTCAGCGTCCGAGCTGTCCTTAGCTGGAGCGAGGTCCGGGATGGTGAGGTACGCAGAAAGGCTCAAGAAAGAGAGGAGAATGGCGGTACTGCCGAAGATCCATGGGAGATGGGCGCTCAGAGCGCCGGCCTGGAGACATCCCAACCAGTATCCAAAGGGTGAAAAGGCAGCCATCAGACTGAAGACGCGCGTCTTACGGATGCCCGGCTTGTACACACGGCCCAGAACACTCATGGATGCTGACACAAGCACACCAGCAGCGAGTCCCTGCATCGCTCGCGAGAAGAAGAACAGAGCCTTAAGCCGCAGGCTAACTGATACGGCAGCGATGGCTTGCCAGAGCGTCTCCCAAAGGAAGCCGCCGACTAAAAGAGGCTTGGGGGCGAGCAGGTCAGCCAGGGATCCTGAAATGACGACGGAGAGACCACAGGGTAACATGGATGATCCAAGAAGCCAGGGAACCTCGGAGGGCGGGAGGCCTAGTGAGGAGGCAAAGATGGACTGGGTAACGGCGACGTGGCCGATGAGTATGGCAGAGACGAGCTGCCCGCCGGAGCAGGTCAGCACAAAGACAACTTCGGCAAAAAGACTGGGGAGCTCAGGAGGAAGACCTTGAGAGGTCGGGTGCTCGGACTCAGAATTGCCTGGTTCTGGAGCCTCGTTGTTGAGCAGACCGGAGTCAGCTGGACGTTCGCCGTCGTGATCGCGAATGCGCCCCAGCTCAAGGCCCAGACTGGCAGAGTGCTTATTCATGACGACGGCGCTCTGTGGAGTACTCGGTAGATTAGTTTGCTGTTGGTTTTCCATGAACTTCCTGGTTGCAAACTGGCACTTTCCCAAGCAATTGCTTAGGTAAGGCGGATGATGAAGTTGATGTCTTGCTGAAAGGTAGAAAGGTGGAATGAAATCATTGCGTGTCTTGAAGTGTGACATGACTTTTGTCCTTCCGGTCACGTGCAAACCGTCATAAATCATGTTTGAACCTGGTACGGAACCTGGGGAACAAACAGCAATGGTTACGTGTTTGTGTTGGTCCTGGGCTTATCCTTGAGGTTGGAGGGTGACGTCACAAAGTGCATCATCATATCATCGGTCAACAGCACCGTGAGAATTCCCTTCGCAGACAATAAGAAACCTTGTACACATAAGCCTAACGCTTCGGCTTGTTGTTTCCTTCTATCGACACGCTCAACCCAAAAGCCATCATGGTACCGACCTCAGTTCGATATGCGCGGTCACAGTCAGAGTCATTCCTTACGATGAGAACCAAGCAACTCACGCAGTGACAAGGATGATAAAAGGCGAGCGGGTATACTGGCGGTTAAATTGCTCACATATATCCGTAAGCTTCTTGTCGCGATCATAACATGCCCCTATGCGCGACTTGACGCCTACGGACCACATCCTCCGGCCATGCACAAGGGTCCGTCCTGGAGAGTAATAAATCCATCCCGTCCCTTGGACGACATGTCGTTAGTCCGTTTTGACTGACAGAGAGACACCATGTTCAGACCATTACCCTTTCATTTTATTTTAGCATGGTACTTTCTAGTCAGCCTACTTCGATGAATTGGACGCTATTCGAAACGGGATCGAATACCTCGACAATCATGTTTCCGTTCGGCATCAGCAGGGCAATACAATATTTGAGTCTGATGGCCTGGCTGACGTTCTACAAAAGAGGCTCTTTTTAGATACACCGGTTCAGTAATAATAGTCTGTCTGCTAACAGCTGCATCACCTTATGCAGCCTTTAAAAGCTGCTCATCTTATACTAGAGTTATAAGGCTTATCTGGATGCCAGTAGAGCTTTCTACAGCCTAGCTTAGAGTCAGTCACCTGACCTCTGAATGCAAGGGGCGTTTTGAATATTACTAAAACCACAATACGTAATATGCAAGTAGCGGGATAACAAGTGGTTGGTTGACCCTGCAGCCTGAAATGAGGCTGAGCATTTGTTGCAAACACCATCAAAAAGACCCCATGCGAGCTTATTGACGCTTCACTACCGGTGAAAATGTCGTTTGGATATGCGGTCGGCGATGTCATCGCCGTGTTAGGCCTCTTTGAGCGCATCGCTATCGAGCTGCGCAATTACAAGGATGCACCTATGCACTTTCAGCAACTCAGGGCCGAACTAGACCTTGTGCACAGCACCCTCAAACACGTCTTGAGCCTAGAGCCCGACTGCAAGGAAGAGCAACAGACATTGGAGCAGATCCGAGCTATCGTGTTACACTGCTCGGCACCCTTGCAGAGCATTATAAACAAGATGCGGTCTAAGGAAAGCAGTTTAGGCCATTTTAGGTCGTCTAGAAGCCTCAGTAGCATCGGCGAAAGGCTCCACTGGTCCATGATCGCCCAGGGCGATGTGGACTCGCTACGGAAGATTATTATGTCTCAAATGGCCTCTATTAATATTCTCCTAAGCGTTCAGCAACTGTTCGCATCCCTCTGCGTTCTAGATTTCAAACGACTAATCCCTTGACAGGACTCGTGTCAAACGCCTGTCTTTACAATCTCAAAGCATCGGAGCTGACCAATCCTCAATCACCGAGAAACATGCAAACGCAATAGCTGGCCATGCGTCGAATATTCTGAAGATAGCAACAAGAACGCAAGATGCCGTCGACACCCTGACAGCGAATGCGGCTATCCGAGCCGAGATACAATCAAAGGAAGCAAATTCAATTAACCAGAGCCTAACTGGCATTGAGAAAAGTATGCTCCACCTAACGAAAAGAACTGATAAGGCTTCAGCAATCGCTCGTCGCCAGACTGGACTTTTGATTCACCATGCGAAGACGCTATTCAGTCTCATGAAAAACGTGAAGAAGATGTTCGCTTTGTATGTACCGTTCTGATGGTCCTTGAGCTCAGCAGCTAATTGACTTTCAGCTTATCGAAATGCTCAAAGGAAATGCTCGAAGCAATTAGCAAAAACACGTGCGTATCAGTAGCAAAACTCAAACTACCAAGCCACTAATAAAGACCTAGGCGCGCCTTGCTCGATATAAGTGGCCAGCTAAAGCAAATCGTGAAGGCTATTGAGGCGATACCACTCCATCTTACTCTAGATATCGTTAGGCTGGACGACGCCCACGGTGAAAGTTGGGCCCTCCCATTACAGGCCTGCAAGACTTGGGAAGTGAGTGGAAGCTGTATCTATGGGTATTAGAGATTAAAGGAAACTAACAAGAATAGTCCTTTCGCGATTTGCTCCGGTGTGTTGTATATGCAAATGAGAGGCCTGGTGCAGACTATATCATGCAGAACCTATTCGCTGTCACGCATGCAAAGACTGGGAGACAAGTCAGCGAAGAGACTTGGGCTCAGCTTGCAAAGCCGGGGTTTCATATTGAGCAGGCTATGCTCGTGGACAGAGTTCGCTCCCTGGAAACCTGCACGGACCAAACATGCAGCGGGAGGCTTGTGGAGGATGTGTTGGAATACGACCGGCGCAAATGTTGGTAAGCATTATAATAGTCCTACAAGAGTGTGTAATTGACTAAGTTGTTCAATAGCAATACGTGTGGTCGATTGGTCACGACAAGTCTAGCTCCATCCCGACTAATAGCCTTATATACTGAATACTCTTCAGTAAATACCTCCAGCGAGGGTTCAGGGATTTCCCATACCACCAAAAGGAAGTTTGGTCCTAAGCTGCCCTCCATTAAGGAAAAAGGTAAACTGGCGAGTTTTCGCAGGGTTAAAGTGGTTTATTCCAAGGAGCCTATTTTAGACTCCGAAGAGGCCAACAGACGAATGGAGGCGAACCCCAATGACGCTGAAGCAAATGCCTTTTTAGGCCTCGACATGATTCGAACCGCGCAGGATCTTAACTCACATGACTTTGCTGAGAATGCAATAGACCATTTGGAAGCTGCCATCTTATCCGGTAAGTTGATAGGTATGCCACCACTGGGTCCAAATACTAAAGAATTACCCAGACGAACACAATGCCGAGTATTGGTACCTATTGGCTCGGGCATATATGCTGCGTCAGGACTATGAGGCCGCCCACGAATGCCTCCAAGAAACGGTCTACATTGAACCCAAGTGTCCTTCCTTCTGGATTTCAATCAGCATTCTTTTTTTTACTATCAAGCAGTATAGAGACTCTCTTGATGCACTTGCCACATCTCTTCGGCTAAATCCATTCCATTACGAGGCTTGGTATAACCTTGGTGTTTTAGTAAGTTATGAAGTATCCAGTCCAGGACTGCAAACGGCTTGTTAACTGTAAACTACAGTACGATTACGAAGCCCAGGACATGGTAAATAAAGGATCACTTCACACCCAGTACGATTACTGCAGAGAACAACATGATGATGCTACAGATGCTTTCAAGAGGTGCTACCAGCTCGAATCAGGGGTGCCTGAAGTTCGCGCCCGGCTCGAAGCTTACGAGGCATACCTTGAAGATTCGAACAAGGAGTTGTTCCACAATCACTTGATTGACAAGATGATTGAGACCCCGCTCCAACCACACTACGACACGATTGATCAAGCCAAAGGCGAGAATATCACCCTCAGTCCCGTTCATAACGTCGGAGTACAAGCATCTGAGGATCATGAAGATGAGACATTCTTCGTGGGATTATGAAACAGGTTCAGAAGGCAGCGACCAGAGAAATCTATAGAAGTCAAGCTATTGAAATATCAGCCGGTGTACATGTTTTAGTTCCGTCTTTTTTCAGTCAGCTTAAACGGGACTGTCAGCTCCCCTCATGCCGTATTATCATTTCCTATTTCGGGTTGCCGAGCGATTGCTGCAGATTGATCTACACGGCTGAGCCGACCACCTGTGCCGTTTTGCATACTATTAGACGCCACAGTGAGGCCTGGAGCTTATCGTCATACGATATCAGCAGTGTGTGTTCCAGTGATGTGACATTGAGGGCGCTTGGGAGCAACAAGGAAGTCTGTACAAGGGTCAAAGCGCAAGGTGGGGAATGTCAAAACCAGATATGTTTTGACTGCGTACCCTGTACTGTTTTTGGAGTCAGAGAATATTGTCAGCCAGGTTACAACGTTCTGCGTTTTCAGGTAGCCACTGGTCGCGGGCGCATACCTGTCAATTCGCAATGTCTCAAAGTTTCAGACAGCCACAAAGACTTCAGCTGACGTTTAGCAAAGACATGCAGAAGACTATTAAACGTAATTCTCCACGACTCTCCCACGATATGACAGAACAGCAGCGAATTGTGTTCTTTTCCCACAGACGTTTCATACAATCCAGTCTGCCATCTAGTTCAGCCGCATTAGCTATTGACTATATAATAATCTGCCTGAGCAGCACAGATTAATATCTAGAACATCAACACTCCAGTTCATTCAACCCTACAGTTCTCAAACATCTTATTCACACACTACTCTGCTCAAGATGTTCGTCTACGAAGGCAAACTTGATTGGAAGCCTTACGGCGACAACGAAACCTTTGTAATCATTTTACCGGACGGCCCGGTCCGTGTTGGAGATACTGTCTACCTCTTTTACCAGTGGACCTTCAACGCGTCAAACGTCAAGAAGGATAATTCTTTCCACAAAATCGCCATCGACAAAGTCTCCAAGGCTCCAAGCGGAGATGATACGTTCATCGCCAAGTCCTCCTACTACAGTTGGGAGATCACCTCTGGGAACGTTTACCAGAAGCTCAAAGTCGTCATGCGCAATCCCAGCGGCTATGAGAGCCCTATGGAGTTTAAGCGTATTTGGCAGTCTGAGGGTGACGTTACTGCCGCATCGACCAGGATCTGGACCGGCAAGATCACCTGGGATCAGTACGCAAGCAACGAGATGGCAATCTTCATCGCGCCCGAGGGATTGGGCCAAGACAAGCCAATTCTTTCCTTGTGGCAGTGGACTCGCGATGGCAATGGTGTCGCGAAAGCCCCATCTTTCCGCGCTGAGCCCCAGAAAGTGATTTCCGACAATGACAATGGTGTCAAGTTCAATTACAAATCCTACTACGATATCGATTGCTCCTGGAACAGGAAGACGGAGAAGCTCTCGGTAAAAGTCAAGAGCCCGGGATCTCCGCAGGATCTGGGTGACTTTGGTCTTGCCGCACTCCTCGATCGCCATTCTCAGTAAGTTAATTGCTCTCTTATGTGCGCCTTGTGGGTGCTAATAGTCGTTGCAGTGATTGGGACCCCCCTCAAACTCCCGGCAAGAAGGCTGAGCTTGAACTCCACTCACCCCAGCCCCAACCTGCGCTCGCTCGAGTTGCCGAGCCACTTCCTTTCCCTAAGACGCTCATTGAGACTTTGCGACACACAATCGCATACGCTGATCAGGCGGGACATCTTGCCCAGTATGCTCACGATGTAAGAACTCATTCTCAATCTTGACGATTTTTTGCTAATCTTGGCAGCGCTTTACTGCACTGGACGCCGACTTTCACGCTCGGGGCCATCAACTTGACACCGCCAAGGCCCAGGGCGATGAGCTCAAGAATGAAGTGAAGAAGCTCACCAGTGATCTGGCTGTCGAGAAGTCCAAGGCCGATGATCTGACCAAGAGACTCGAAGAAGCTCGCCAAGCAAACGAAGCTGAAGCCAAACGACTGCAGGATGAGATTTCTAAGAGTAAGAAACATGACTCTGAAGACCACAAGGCTATTGAACTGCTGGAATCCCAACTCCAGTATGAGCGCGCCTCGAAGGCGGAAGTCCAGAAGAAGCTTGATGAGGCATCAACCGCCCTTGCCGCTGCCGAAGCTCGTAACAAGGCTGACAGTGAGAGAATCGCCGGTCTTGTCACTCGCATCGCTATTGTCGAAGCTCAACTCGAGGTCGAAACCAAGGATAACAAACGACTTCAGGATGAGAAGAAGCAGCAGGCCGACAAGATCACCAATCTTGAGAAGCAGCTAAAGGACCTCAGGGCCCAGCTCGAGCAAGCCCTCAAGGAACTCAAGGAGCAAAAGGACCTCGTCAGCCAAAAGATTGCCACTATCACTCAGCGTGATCAGGAAATTGTCGATCTTAAGAAGGCTGTTGAAGCTGGCAAGATTGCTCTGGCCGCTTTGCAGAAGCAGCTGGACTCGCACAATAACGAGATCAGGAAGCGCCTCCGATGCAACCTGAAGAGTGAGATCACGGATGACAAGGACGTCATGTTTGATCTGAACGGCGGAGGCGGCAAGAACCCTGCCGTACATGCTTGGTGAGTGTTGTCCGAGATATAATGAGTCAGCTACTAATCCCTGACAGGTCCGATGGAGACTATTACACAATGAACTCGAACGCAATGTGGGATCTCTACTCTGTTGGGGACTCGAACAATATTGTGGTGATCAAGAGCCCGAGCAAGGGTTATGTTCTGTACTCTAAGGGTATGTTATACTTGTCCATAAACGTGTATGCAATTACTAACGAGAAGAAAGGTCATGGAAAGAACGTCTGTTGCGATGCAACTAAGAACGTCGCGGATATCGATGCTCATTGGAAGATCCAGGGTGCAACTGTAGACAACATTAACAACAAAGTCATTCAGTAAGTTCTTAAGGATATCTTGTTTTCTGTATTTTCCACTAACAGTTACTAGATTCCGTAATGTGAAGGATGATACATCTCTGGATCTCTGTGGGGGCGATACCAAGAACGGCACGGCTTTCTTGACCTACAAACCCCATGATGGAAAGAACCAGAAGTTCAGAGTGTTCAAGGTTTAGATACCGACGAGGCGAGTGGCAATTGGCTTTGGATTGTAGGATCGCAACATGGCTTCAAGAGCGGAATGGCTATCTCTTCGGTCTATAGTCTCTGGAACGCTGAGGAATTATTTATCTTAACTTACTTCAGCGGCGACTAAGCTACGCAATCGCCTGGCACATTCCAGTTGCGGAGCTTAACTAAAGCTGGTCCCTCTATAAATCATTCACTCAAAATACCGAAGTATTGCATAGGTATGACATCAACCGCTGCATTCAACGATAGAGTATCAGCCACTTCCATCTCTCTGATTAAGTCAAGTGGTCATTCAGTATACTGTAAAATTCCAATTAAAGCTATAAACTTGGAAACATGTAGCCCTTACAACTATTTTTCCAACAATATACAAAGTGCATACTTCTGAAATGTTAACGATGAGATACCAATACAATAATACACCCTATTATAGGAAATCACCTAACCTGCAAGTGAGTTCAATTGGATGGTAGTTATGTGCTTAACATGTATGTTAATTCAACTACAAAGCGTGAAGCTGAATTTCAGATCATATGGTCTGAAGTAAAGGATCTGGTTATTTCATATGATTTTCGTTTCTGTTGCCACCTTTATTGAGTTCATTTTGCATATTGCCAGTTCTTGACATCAGCTGTTTCCGTTTTCGGGCCACCATACACGGATTTTAGCATACATTGGTTGTCACTAGTAACATTCCTCCTGCTGTCCATCATTTGCCTTTATACAATCAATGGCTTTTATCCTATCTGTCGATCGTTTCTTTAAACAGGCACAGAACAAGGTATGCACAATCCCAATTTTCACCAAGTCTACTGTAATAACGTTTTGATCCCTAACACATATGGATCAGCCCTATCGCTCATTGCGTAATAGGTATGTATGTACCTGAGCCACAATATTTGGTCCGGATATAGGAAGCCTGATACTACGTCATACATTGCCGGGCTATGGTGATGGCAGCATTCATTAAAATTAGAAAAGGAATCAAAAGTATAAAGGGTCATTGAATCCCTCGACCGATCTATTCAATTCTTCAGCTATCACCTACTACTGCCACGCTTACCTTGTTGCAATACGATATTACACCACTGACCTGTTATCTACGAAAGGTTCAGAATCTTAAGATGAAGCTTTCTCTCGAGATCGTTACTCTCGCCCTTGCAGCGTCGGTCACTGCCCACCCTCCAAACGACAAGAAGCCCAGTAGCACAACGATTATCGCTCCTCCTCCATCAACTACTTCTGCCCCCTCCTGGTTGTCTTCGTGGTTCTCTAAAGACTCCAACCCATGCCTCGGAAACCTCAACAACTGCTTGAATGGCACCTCAACTGTTAACTCGAGCAACCTCGCTGCTTGTGCTTCAAGCTATACAGCGTGTACCAAGACCGCTAGCGCTTAGACTAAGAACAGGGTTAGTACTACCTAACTACTCGTTATTATTATAAGACGTCCTCTAATAAGGATACAGAAAAGGGAACTAAAGAAAGATATTAAGGATTATAGCAAACGCTATTTTCTTATTAAATTCTATCTTATGTGTTCAATAGATAAGGTGTATACGCTATAGTTCTATGTTATTTTATCTATCATTTATTTCGATTCCTTACCTGATATCGAAAGTGGTTCACAAGATGCTGGATCGTTCAACTGGTTTCATTGGGTAAAGAGGCCTGCATCTTGTGGGCTGCACAGGATATTGATTGGCAGAACTTGCTTTGCATCTACTAATGGATCAGCTATCGCGCTCCGCGCGTTCTTGATGGTCCCGGAGTCTAGCATGTTTGAGGGGTACTGGGACGAAGAAGCCACAACCTTCTCCAACGCGTTACAATTCAAAGTTCCCGCTTTCCTAAGAGCACTGGACTTACAGAGAAAGAGACTGACCGCGCTTTCTTCACGCAGCAGCTGCATTGCATGTAGGTAGCCAAGATTCTCTCCTGATTGGTAACTTGGTCAAGGCTGCAAGGATCTAGGCGCCGGTGAGATAACCGCCGGTGTTGGCTGATGTCGCATGCTAAATACCCCGCTCTGCACGGAATGAACCTACGCTTTACACCGTTTCCTCGGCAGGTATCAAGCACAAATCTCTCGCCATGCGTCACTCCAAAGACGATGAAGAACACACGGAAAGGCTCAACGACAGAAGTAGCTCTGCATCAACAAGCGCAGCGTCTTCTCCCCGGTCTTCTTCCCCCTACGAGCCACTCAACAAAGATAGAGACTGCACGCGTGTGTTGCGGATAGAAGCAGCTGAAGACGATGATCCTATCACTTGCACCTTGTCGGAGGTTGCCTTCGGTGCAAGGCCAAAGTTTGATGCCCTGTCTTATATGTGGGGAGATGGAAAAGTTGAGCATAAAATCACTGTCAATGGTGTTGGGTACAGCGTTCGACAGAACCTTTGGGACGCTTTACACTATCTGCGAAAACATGCGCCCGACGTGGATTATTGGATTGACGCGATATGCATCAACCAGAAAGACGTGGATGAGCGCAATAGACAGGTCCGCATGATGCATCATATCTACTTTCGAGCCCAGACCGTCGCTGTATGGTTGGGTGAAAGCTATGCTGAGTACGAAACAGCGTTGCCCGACTTGAAAACTCTTCAGCACCACAGACCGTCCGATCAGCAAGCCGATCCAGGAGAACCAGCCGAAGCAATCCGAAACAATCCGGCTGAGCGTAGCTTGGCAGAGAAGCTGTACAATGACAACTATTGGAAACGTCTATGGATCATCCAGGAGATCGCCCATGCCCAGAAGATCAAAGTCTGCTTTGGGAACTCGGTTACAGATTGGAATCTGTTTACGCATTTTATGGTCATGCACAGCTTGGGATCTGAAGGGCCTATTAAGCTGGAACGGCAGCGTGAAGAAAAGTATACCGGCTCAAATACACTGCTTGGTCTGTTTCAAAAGCACACAGAGGCAAAATGTCAAGATAGGAAAGACAAGGTATACGGCCTTGTGGGAATGGCCTCGGACGCCCGAGGCTTTCCCATCGATTACAAGCTGTCGCTGTTTGAGATCTGGACTGTTGTGATGGTGTTTATGAACAAGCATAGTCTGTTTTATGACAAGGATATCCTCTATGTCGGGGGCCTTGTCAGGTTTTTACTAATGGGGCAAGAGTGCGACCCTTTGCAGCAAATTGTGCGATCATACGCACCAAGGGAGGGAGACGACACAATCATCACAGACCCGAAAAACGACAAGTCGTTCAGGGTGGAAGCCGCCATACTCGGTTGTGTTATATGTGTTGGTCCGCGCCCCGATGAGATTGTTGGGAATCTCAACGCCGTCGACACATGGATAGAAGATATCCAGACCAACTATAAGGGACATCTTGGAAATGCCCATAGGGACAATGATGAGATGATTCGTACTATTCTTGAATTGGATGATGAAAGCCTTTCGATAAAATGTTTCGACTGCAGGAGCACCATAATATGGAATGAAGGGTCCTACTTTATGGATAACTGGATTCGAACACTACAAAACGGTTCCCGTGGTTCGGATGGGAAAGACAGTACGACTTCAGAACACGATACTGGTAGCAATTCGCGTGTTTTTCAGATGTCCCTCAGATATCCGACGCCCTGGAAGTTTGGTCTTGCCTCCAGCGACATTCAAGTCGGAGATGTTGTTTGTTGGTTTGGGTGGCCCCGGCGAGCCGCAGTAGTGCGACCGAAGAGTGAGGGGGGTCGTTGGACAATGCAGGTAGTTGGAACAGCAGTTGTTGCTGAAGATTTGAGGGCGCCACGCCTGGACCACTCGCAGCGCTCGGACTGGTCTAGCGGTAAGGATCAGCTGGTGACCTTTCTTGATGCAAGGACTATTTTCGTTCTCCTAGCAAAGTGAAGTCAATACCAATAGAAAGTTTGCTTATTCCTTACTAGATAAAGGTACAGGGATCATAAGAAGGAGTAAGAAATTGCCTTACGTACAGCTTGGCAGCTGCTTACATGTGTTATTAGAGCTCAGTAGCTGATGCAACTTGCACACCCAATGTACTGAGATTTTTACCCTACTGGAGGTTGCAATTGATGATACTTTAATTAGAAGGCTTATGTTGAGCTTGCTGTTTAGAGATATCCTTGGCGTTTGCAGGGATTGTAAGATAGATATTCTATTTATGGTTGACAGGTGTTGAATAATAGCAACAAAATAATTCGCTTTCTATTAGATGAATATATAATATGGAATAGTGCGTATAACTCAGAGCGTTACTGGACGTTGTCAGGCTAGGTAAAGGGCTGCCGTCCACTCCTCTGCGAAAACATGTAGTATGCTTTCAGCTAAACCCTGTTCTCATGATCTACCAGATATTTAAAGATTCTCCATTGTGGTAGCCGCTACAGTAGCTGTAGCCGTAACATCCCAGCACGCAAGGCCTCCCTTAGTGTGGAATATCTTGGATTCTTCGAGATACAAGTTCGCAAATATTTACCTCATAACGATATTGGTCCCCTGATTGGGAGGCTATGTCCAGACTGCCTTTCAAAATTCAACCTCTAAGAGCCAAGAAACAGCAATAGCACATGATTGGTGCAAGGCGATACATACCCTGCTGGCAGCAGACCAATATTACTGGGCGAGTAAGCGCCAATAGTTGAGGGGTAGCATCAGCATGGCTGAAGACAAGTTTCTGCCTTATGCCGCATAAGCGCTTTCCCATTCATCGAGCACCGTGTTGCCTTAGTCTCTCCTGTCATCATTTTCCTTCGTCCAGCGACTACCCGCTTTGCTGATCCAGCGCTAGCGCAAAAGCCCACTGTGACTTCAATTGGTATACTTCGCAATTGTACCAGTTGGCAGGTAGTTTCAGCTTGATCACGTTGTGGCAAGGAATCTCCTCGAGGCATCATGATGGTCGAATACTGACTGCTTTCCTCTGTAGCTGACTCTGCGTCTCAACTATTTTGAAAATAAACATGTCCAACCCGTACGACTACACCGTCGGGTGGATATGTGCGATAACTACGGAGTACGTCGCAGCCCAGGAATTTCTCGACGAAGAACACGATGGGCCTGAATATGTTTCCCCCAACGATAATAACCATTATACACTCGGCCGCGTTGGGAGGCACAATGTTGTCATCGCTGTTTTGCCTGATAATGAGTACGGAAAGTCTTCTGCTGCAGGCGTCGCGAAAGATATGATGCATAGCTTTCCCAATGTCAGAATCGCCTTGATGGTTGGTATCGGTGGAGGTGCTCCTGGAAAGCATGATATACGTCTTGGGGATGTTGTCGTAAGCTCTGCTACCAACAATGGCGGTGTGCTTGGGTACGACTTTGGTAAGGACATACAAGGACAGAACTTCCAAGTGACCGGATTCCTGAACCAGCCACCAACCATCCTTCGGACAGCCATGAGTGGACTCAGAGCCCACTATGAGCGCAGAGGGCACCGACTCTCAGAGACCGTCGATACGATTCTCGAGCAGAACAAAAGGCTTCGAAAGAAGTACGGGCAACCAGAGACAGCCAGCGACCGATTGTTTAAACCCGAAGTCATTCACAGCACCAGCTGTGCGGCGACCTGCCTTTATGATGAAGAGAATTTAGTATCACGACCCGGAAGAGATGAGGACGAAGATTATCCCGTCATTCATTACGGTCTTATCGCCTCGGCAGATAAGCTAATGAAGAACGCTCTAGATCGGGACAAACTTTCAGAGGAACATAGCGTTCTCTGTTTTGAAATGGAAGCAGCTGGGTTGATGAACCATTTCCCGTGCCTGGTAATTCGTGGCATTTGCGATTACTCAGATTCTCACAAGAACAAGGAATGGCAGGGTTACGCCGCAATGGTGGCTGCAGCATATGCAAAGGATCTTCTCAACCAGATAGCGCCGAACAGACTTGTAGCTGAACGGAAGATCGGTGACATTCTATCCGGTAACCACCAAGCTTAGCTACTAATACTCGCACCTATTAACGATATCTCAGACCTTCAAGTCGTCATAGAGGAGCATCGGGACGTTTCGAAAGAACACTATTTTATTGCCAAGGAGCAACTTCAAGCCCAGAAGGCTCTAGCCGCAGATGCCCTTTCTCAACAGCAGCGCGAATGTCACCAGCTGTTTCGCCTTACGGCCAGTAGCAGAGACGCCACTTATGAGTGGTACAAGGATCGTGTCAAAGAAAGGGTTAAAGGTACATGCAGGTGGTTTCTCGAACACGACCACTTCCAGACATGGTTAAACCAGGAGTCTGGTCCCCTGCTGGTCTCGGCAGACCCTGGCTGTGGAAAGTCTGTTTTGGCTAAGTACCTGGTAGACCATGGATTACCACAGTCAGCCACTATCTGCTACTTCTTCTTCAAAGACGAAGACCAGAACACTGTCAGGCAAGCTCTTTGCGCACTGCTTCACCAGCTCTTTTCTCTGAAGCCCTATCTAATCGAACATGCTATACCACAATTTCGCATAAATGGGCAAGGCTTAATTAGCTCCACAGACTCCCTTTGGGAAGTACTACAAAACGCTGTAAAGGATCCCAGGGCAGGTTCTATCATCATAGTCTTGGACGCCCTGGACGAATGTGCTGACTCGGAATTCGTGCACCTGATGAAAAGTGTGGAAGCTCAATTCCGGAGCGATGACTTGGGTTATGGCAGGTTGAGGTATCTTCTGACATGCCGACCGTATGGTCAGATCCTGTCCAAGTTCCGAAACCTTTTGGGGGCCTTCCCGAACATTCATATACCAGGAGAGGAACAGTCAGAGGCGATTAGCCGGGAGGTTAATCACGTCATCAAGTGCCGGATCGACGAACTGGCTATAGAAAGCCAGTTCTCGCCTCAAATCAAAGCCTCTTTGGAAGAAAGACTACAGAGTACTACACATCGCACGTATCTTTGGGTGTACCTTGTGTTCGACCACCTGGCTGAGGGTAACTTCAAGAAGACACCAAAAGGAATCACGTCCGCTATTGCATCACTACCAAATAGCGTCAATGAGGCGTATGAACAGATCCTTAACAAGACCAATGGAGATCCGATGGTTCGAAAAACGCTGTGTATCATTTTAGCCGCGAACCGGCCTCTGACAGTCTCGGAAATGAACGTTGCCGTCAATGTCGACGACACAGTGGAGTCTATAGACGACCTCGACTTGGAGGATGACGGGGACTTCATGGGGCGTCTTAGATCCTGGTGTGGATTGTTCGTTTCAGTCCATCATGGCAGCATCTATTTCATTCACCAAACAGCTCGCGAGTTTCTTCTCGCAAACTTCGAATCATCTACAAGATTCTCACCAGGGCTGTATTGGCATCGCTCCATCTCTACTAGGCAAGCGCACGATGTTCTCACGAATATCTGTGTCCTATATTTGAACCTTCTCGAATCAAACGCTAGTCTACGGCCGGGTTCAGATGATAGCCAATTTGTCGACAAAAGCTCTCTCTTGAATTATTCCGCCAAGAACTGGGCTCATCACTTCCGTAAGGCTAAGATCACAGATGGTTGTATTATACCTATTGTTCGAAGCATCTGCAATCCAGTTTCAAACAAACACTGGGTATGGTACAATATCTATCGCAATGGCACAGGGAGGTCATCTCCCCTTTACTGCACGAATTTAGTCACAGCGTCCTACATTGGGCTTCCAGTTCTTGTCATGCTACTTCTCAACGAGGGCGCAGATATTAAGGCGAGAGACTACCATCACCGCCTACCATCACTATCATGGGCAGCCTGGGAAGGGCACGAGGCTGTTGTCAAGCTACTTCTCGAAAAGGGCGCGAACGTCAATGGGAACAGTGAGGGCTACTGTGACGCACCGCTACTCCTAGCAGCCCAGGAAGGGCACCAGGGAGTTGTTGAGCTACTTCTCGAATGGGGAGCGAACGTCAACACAAAAGCTACAATTTACGCGCGGACACCCTTATACGTCGCAGCTAAGGCAGGGCACAATGCCATTGTGAAAACACTTGTTGAAAGGGGGGCTGACACCACTATAAGAAGTACTGACATTGGGCAAACACCACTGTTAATTGCCGCTCAGAATGGGCACAATGAAACCATAAAGCTGCTGTTAGAGAAGGGCTCTGATATTAACGGAAAAGATTGCACAGGGCGAACGCCGCTATTCTCTGCTGCTATGTATAATCACAGGACTACAGTTAAGCTACTACTTAAGGAGGGTGCTAATAATAATTAGATAAGGTTTTTAATAATATTTATACTTTCTATAGAGTATTATAAC